>JAUJYP020000373.1:0-14406 GCA_030674075.2 Linum usitatissimum | reverse complement strand
GGGCTCGGGCGCTCCTACATCTACCAGTTGCAGGCCGAAGGACAGTTTCCTCACAGCATCAAAATCGGTGTGCGGGTCGTGGGCTGGTTAGAGGGCGAGATTCAGGAATGGTTGAATGCGCGCGTTCAAATTAGCCGGCCGAAATTCTAACGGACACGACGGTTCCTCCCGATCAATTCGCTCCTGATCGGGTGAGGTATGTCTGCAATCGCCAGGGCCTGACAATGAGCACCGATTCGACCTGCCCGTTACGGTCATTCACTGTTGGTCAGAGCTGCTCTCAGACGGCGCTCTACTGCGAAGTCCATCTCAGCCTCGTCTAGGTCGCCCTTATCGTGGCGCGCGTTGCCCCGGATGGCCCGAGAAATCTCCCTAGTTAGCGTCATCAGATGCTTCGTTGCGGATCAAAAATATCTGTTTTGCCGGAGTATTATTCCCAACTTCAAAGAATCTCGTTCGATCCTTCCTGCCAAACACCTCGTAGAGAGCACTGGTTTGGTAGGTGAATTGAGAGTCTCCAGATCTATAGTTGACGCAAACGGCAACCACCGGAAGAATGTATGGGGTCGGTGGACGGTCGGAGAAGTAGTTAATCACTTTACTGTCAACCATAGCTGCCACCCCGGCATACCACTCGTGAGCTTCGTCAGGAAAGAGGGTTATCTGGAGAGACTGGTCAACATTGAGCCCTTTCTTAGCAAACTCTCCACAAAAGCGCTTTTTCTCCTGGTAGATCACGTTGGCGTAGCCGTCTCTCCATAATGGAAGGAAGAGTTCGACATTGACCGTGAGTTTCGTCGGGGAATGTCCGATGTTCTTCATGGATATTTTAAGCTGGAGCGTAGCTTGCGATGTTTTTATGGGCCAAGAAGGACTTGTTTGGAAACTAAGTGCAGGAATTGGGGGCTTGTCTCCGCGGGTCTGAACGTCAGTTATTTTGATCCACGGACGCAAACTCGCGGAAGCCGCATAAGCAGCTTCCTTTGCGGAACTGGATTGAGCTTTCATCTCTTGAAGCTGACCTCTCATCACTAGCCACTGTTTGGAAGCAAACAGACATGCTCCGGCCACTGCCACAAATGTAAGCCACTCTCGGACGGCTTTGGCAGAGCATCGCCGTTTTTTCCGTGCTTCCAGGTACTTTTCCCTAGCTCTAAGATGTATAACGAGGCGACGCAGAGTTCTGACTATCTCTGCGCGATCCCGATGATCTTGAGCCTCCTTTCGAGCGCGCCTCCTGTTTTCGTCCTCGTTTGCTTGCTTAATAGTCCGCTGGACTTCTTCTTCTCGCCGTCTCCAACGCATGTCCTAGTGCCTCTTTCGAGCAGAGCCCTTCCGAAGAGAATATTATCGCCAAAGCGGATTCTCCCGATGGACTCTCTTTTGCCGTAGGACTCCTGAGCAGTAGATACCTTTGGGGAGGAGCGGACCCTCGCGGTCTTGTCTGAAATTTTCGTATGCTGATCAGTCGAGCAAGTCACGGCGCTGTCGTCAGTCAGCGCAGGAAAGCCTCGAGCAGGGCCCCTCGTTGTGTTTTCTTCGTTTACCGCGGGGTTCCTTGCGAGACAGCGAATCTCGACCCTTTCGCCTACTTGCGCCCCGCTGTACGGCGATTCGTCGCAGACGATGCGCGCGCCGCGGAACTCATTGCCGGCTTCCACCGGGACGTTTGCGCTCACGACCCTGACGGCTGCGGCCGCAGAAGTCCGTGTATCATTCTCATCTGAGGCCGCATGGCACCCAATGGCCTCTAAGGTGGACCATTGACCGAGGCGCGCGTAGTCAGAACCAGCGAACGCATCGCTCTCCGGAAGCTTTTTGAATCTTTCATGGGGCAGCTTGATGGAGTCGAGTCCATCGACAAGCTACTAAGCCAAAAACCCGAAAGCGACATGAGGCGCGCTGACTACCTTGCAATGGGTCGGAAAATCATCGTTGAGCAAAAGGTTCTCACTGTAGACCCCGCCAAGAGTCCTCAGGCGTTCATAGATCGCCTGTGTAAAGAGCGCGGGATATTGGTTTATGGGACGCATTCGGCTCAGAGGATCTTGGACCGTCAACCGGACGGCAAACAGCTCTACGAGAAAATGCTTGCCGGGATGACCAAGGGTTTTGAGGACGCGTTGGCGAATGCCGACAAGCAAACCCGCGACACACGGACTCTCTTTGACATTCCGGATTCAGTTGGAGTGGTCCTTGTCCTCAATGAGGCCGCGCCCTCTCTTCACCCGGACTTGCTGGTGCATGGAGTCCAAAGGCTGGTATCCAAACGCACCCAGAACGGCTTTCTGCGCTATCCACATAACGACGCCTTTGTCCTGGTTTCTGGAACACATGGCGAGGTGACGCCTACCGGAGGGCAAGGAATGCCGTTTACTACCGGCATGGCCCCCATGTGCCGGGACCAGATTCTGGTCCAGGCATTCGCGGCAATGCTCGTTAAGGAATGGGGGCGCTATGTTGGCTTACCTGTACGTGAGTCGGGTACGTAGCGCCCGTCCTGCTTCACGATCTAACAAACAAGTAACATCGGTTGCCGCGCGGTACTACGCGGTTCTGCGCGTATCCGTCGTCTATAGGAGCCATACGAAACTGCCCGTGTGAAACACGGAGAGCAGATCTATCGACGCCTCTGCCCAGTTGTCGAACCCGCTGCTCGTCGTCCGCTGTAGCATAGGGGCTCACGATTACTCCATCGAGGACGTCCAGCGGATTCCACCCCAGGTGGATGTGCTCCGGCAACTCCGCCGCAGGTGGCGGCGGTGCACCGAAGCAATCGTCTGCGGTTAGGGCGTAAGCGAGTGCGTTTTTGTGCGCCTTGCTGTAGTTCAGTAGTCGAATCTCTTCCTCGTCCTGGAAGCCCATGCGTTTGTGGAGGAAGGGAGCGCGCTCGTCAGCGAAGGCAGGCCCCACGTGGTGGCAGGGTAGCCTTGCGGCAGCAGTTTGATTCACGTTAGAGGTACTGCGATGGATCGGCCATTCGCGCCGAACTCGCAGCGCAACTGAGATATCTACGGGACATTCCAACCGGCCCATTGCGGCGGTCTCTCGCCGCTCGCGCCGACTCTCGTGTAGATCACTGCCTGCTCGGTTTTATGAGGCCATCGAAGTTCGAGGCGCCGTTCGCCGGAAGGCGTATCGAAGATAAGCCCACGCGGCCGATGGTGCCCCCACGCAGTGGGGTCGTCAGGCTTTCCAAGGAGCAAATGGAAGTGCACGCCTGCGACGCGGTAACTCACCGCCAAGATCTTGCCGGTTACCGGATGTACCCGAGACTCAATGGAAAGCTCCCGCGCAAGTACCTGCGGGCCTTGCGGCATCGGGACATACAAGCCCCAACCGTCGGGCCATCGTCCGCCGTATAACAGGGCCTTCCACTCGTCCCACACTATGTTGTCGCAGAAGGCGCCTGTTGCGCTCAATCCACAGACTATTTTGAGAAACTGAGGTGCTCCCCGCGAATAGTACCGTTTCAGGGTAGAGTCCGCCCAATGGGAGCGGACAATGAAGGCGAAGCGTTACACCGAAGAACAGATCATCGCTGTACTGCGAGAGGCCGAGGCCGGCGCGAAGACCAAAGACCTCTGTCGGAAGTATGGGATCTCACAGCCGACTTTTTATAATTGGAAAGCGAAGTATGCGGGGATGACGGTCTCCGATGCGCGGCGACTGAAGGAGCTCGAGGCTGAAAACTCGAAGCTGAAGAAGCTGCTGGCGGAGTCGGAGTTGGATAAGGCGGCCCTGAAGGATCTCCTGGGCCGAAAATGGTGAGCCCGCAGATGAAGCGTCAGGCTGTAGACGTGCTCAGGAGCGAGCGACAGCTTGGAGTCACGCGCGCCTGCGGGCTGGTCGGTATCTCTCGATCGCTGTACGGATATCGAAGCCGGCGGCCGGATGGAGCTCGATTACGCGAGCGGATGCACGAGCTGGCGACGCAGAAGCGTCGGTATGGCTACCGCCGCATTCACGTGTTGTTGCGGCGTGAGGGCTGGCAGATCAACCGCAAGCGCACGTACCGGCTTTACCGGGAGGCGGGCCTGGCAGTGCGTCGGCGCAAACGCCGGCGGATCGGGCCTTTTGAGCGCAAGCCGTTGCCAAAGCCCTCCACAGTCAACCGGAGTTGGTCGATGGATTTTGTTGCCGATGCGTTGCGCAATGGCCGGAAGTTGCGCTGCCTGACCATCGCGGACGATTACAGCCGGGAATGTCTGGCGATCGAGGTAGACACCTCCATCAACGGGCGCCGCGTGGCGGCCGTCCTGGATCGTCTGGCCGATCTGCGAGGCCTGCCGGAATCGATCACCGTGGACAATGGACCGGAGTTTGCAGGCCAGGTGTTGGACGCTTGGGCGTACGAGCACGGCATCCAACTTAACTTCATCCGTCCGGGTCATCCCGTCGAAAACGCCTACATCGAAAGCTTCAACGGACGCTTCCGTGATGAGTGTCTGAACGAGCACTGGTTCATGACGATCGATCATGCCCGACAGATCATCGAACAATGGAGGATCGAATACAACACTGAGCGGCCTCACAGTTCTCTGGGTGATCTAACCCCGGAGGAATTTGCGCAGAACCCAGAGCTTCTCCCGTCCCCCTTCGGGGGCCGTGAGACTGACCTGCGGGTGAAGAGCTTGACGAAGAGCGGAAAGAAGCAAATCATCAACCGCGGACTCTAACCCAGGACCGTACTAAAACGGGGAGCACCTCAAAACCAGCGCTCAAAGTGAGGACCTCCGACCGTGGTGAGGGGCACAAGCGATGCGGGGTCCTTGTCAACAGCGTCAAGCATACGAAAAGCGACCCCCGCAATCTCATCGTGCTCCGAGAGTCCGGAGTTGTGGTTGCTGCAGAGTATTTTTGCCACGAGTGACTGTATACCGACCCCGTGGACAGTGTTAGGTGGTTGCCACGGTAAGCCGCCGACATTCACTCCGCCTTGAGGACCCAATGCCTCAAGAACCGTCCTGGAGATGTAGTGCTCACGCGAGAGGCCCGCGCTGCATTTTCCGAAGCCCTTCAAGAAACATTCGTGCATACGTCACTACTCGATTCAGACAGCGGCGTAGATTATCACCGCCCCAGCGTCCGTTCATGGACAGCGACTCAGCCGACAGAGGGTGAGGCCAAAGAATAGTCGTTCACACTTGAGTGTCCGCTTTTCCCCGAATCCATCAGGTGCCCGCGGGCCTGGGGTTGAATTCCCGTCGGGTCGAAAGCTGTCTTTGTCTACGCCAACTTCCGTACATTGGAGTCAGTCGCTACACCGAACGTCGGCAGATTCGCGCGAATAGTTTCAGCGGCATGCGAGGGCGCAAGGTGGCCGTAATGCTTCTCCACCATGCGGGTATCAGCATGGCCGAGGGATTGTGCGACGATCATCAAATGAACTCCTGCTTTGACTAGCAGGCTTGCGTAGGTATGACGGAGGACATGGAAAGTCACATCGTCGCTGAGTTTGGCCGCTTCGCGAGCCGCAGCGATTGGTCGGTGCTGGTCGTGGCTGCCCCAATTGCTGCCTTCCGCCCACACAAATACCGCCGCTGTGCGGTCGTATCCGGTTGTCCATTCATCGAAGGCCCGCCGGCCTTCGTCCGTCAGGTAGACGTGCCTCGCTTTTTTTCGTTTGGTCCGCGCAATCAAGACAGTGCCGGCTTCACTGTCGTAATCCTGGACTCGAATGCGCCGCAGCTCAGACCAGCGCGCGCCGGTCAGCAATGCACCCTGCACAATCTTGCGGAAGTCCGGAGCGCAGGCATTGATCAAGCGTCTCGTTTCGTCTAAATCGAGCCATCGAACCCGAGGCTGCTCCGTTCCCTTGAAGCGCTTCAGTTTCGACCACGCAGCATTTGTCGCAACCTTTTCGTTGTTGAGCGCATGGTTCAAGCATGCGAGCACGCTGTTCAACACGCGATTGACGCGCTCTTTGCGCCGACGTGAGGCATCCTCCGCCTCGTCTTCGGACAGCTCGAGCGCCTCGGTCTTTTTCTTTCGTCGGCCAAGAGGCCGGTTTGCCAACGCCCACGCTGGCCATTTTTTGAAATCATCGTGTGTCAGGTCGGCCAGCACGCGTTCCCCACCCTCACGACCGTCGCGAGTGAGAAATCCGGCCAAGTAATAATTCAGTACGCCCTGTGCTTCGCGGGCAGTCGTGCCATTGAGCTGTAGGGCGGCAATGTAGTCTGAGATTGCGTCCACCACGCGATAGGTGGAACCGGAGCGGACCGGTGGCGCATCGCCCGAGAGTCTCTTCATTGCATCGAAGTAACCGATGACCTGGCCACTGTCAGCGTCGCTGTAGTCATCGGCCTCCGCAAACTTCGATGTCACATACTTTTGAACACCGACATATCGCCGCGCAACCCAAGCACCATTTTTGTTTCGGAGCCGGCGATACCCCAAATGAAGCTCCGCTTTTCCACTTGGCGCCCAATACGGCTTCGCCCGTACTTCAAGCCTCAGCCTCGCGGCGCGTGTCTCCAGCGATGCGCTCCGAACAGTCCTTGCCATCGTGGTGTGTCCAATATGTCCAATATACGAGGTTAGATCATACTGGAAATCCATGGACAGAAGGTCACAAACAGCTTATTTTAAGCCATTCTCTAACGTCCAAGATTGTTGACTGTGCCGTGAGAATCGCCCTTTCACGGCGGTAACACGGGTTCGAATCCCGTCGGGGACGCCATCTAATCAATGACTTAGGCGCGTCCTGCGCCACTGAAAGCGCTCTCGGGTAAGTTTCGGGTAAGTCTCGTTTGGCGGGAATGAAGCGCCGGCTGCCGCGTCGTTACACGCAGCGGACGGCTTCACCACAACCGAGTTACTGGAGAACCCGACCGTGGCTACCGTCAACGTATCGCTGCCCCGGCCACACAGGTACCCCAACCCCATACCCTGCCGATCCATCTTCGCCGGCTCTATCGCGCCCACGTGACACCCCCGCGCGGCACCGATCCGGAGCGAACCTTGTACGTCGAGGCCGCCACCCACCAGGCCGCCGCCAAAAAGATCGCGGGCACCATCTCCTTGTTGGAGTACACGAAGCTGTTTGAGGCTGAGGAAGCCGTCTACAACATCGCCAGCGTCTTTGAGCCGTCGCAGAAGGGCTCAGCGCCGACGTCGAGGCGCGGATCTTCGAGAGACCGGCGTCAGCGAAGGTGTTCCATCGGGGGCCGAGGCGCCCGTGTTGAGGCCGGTGCGAGCTGTTGAGATGCGACTCCAACTTGTACGGAGACCATCTGCACGCTCGCCGGCGCGGACCACTACAGTACCGAGCGATACCGTCCTACTAATGGGTCACGCGGCCAAGCGGCGCCGCCTGGTCGGCGGAATCAGGAGATCGGCCGAGATATGGAAACGGTCACGCAGCTTACGCACCATGGACATGCTGAGATCTCGCTTGCCATTCAGCACCTCACTGACTCGACTGGGCGTGCCCAGCAGAGGCACGAGGTCGGAACGTGAAAGACCACGCTGCTCCATGAGATAGACAAGCAGATCAGCAACTGACGGCGACCGACGTGGCCACCGAGTCCGCTCGTAGGCCTCCACCAAGCGAGCCTGGGCGGTCATCCTCGCCAGGTCAATCGGGTCACTCGATCCCATCAACTCTTCAACGAGGACCTTCGCTTCCGCGTGGTCTGCATCATTCTCAATAACGATCAATGTGGCTTTCATCACACACTCTCTTGAGCCTCTGTTTCTGGGGAAAACGCGCAAATATAGAGCGCGCGCGGCGCGGGCGTGACCCCGACCGCCTGTTGCTCTAATGTCTAATACTTTCCCGAACGCCACAGCGGTTTGCCCTTCGACACCGCGGCTGCGCTGCCAACGCTACCGTCTTACAATGGAGGTAGGTTCGCGCGACCCGGAGCCCTCGCGTCGGCTTCGGCGCGCACCAGATCGCTCGCCGTGCGGTAGATCCCACCTTCCGCAACGGACGCGATGGACGAGTATGCCCGCTGGCTCATTCGGAGCCACGAACCCCCGAAACCAAAGTCGTTTGTGCAAGTCTGGTGACAACACCGACAGACCTTACTGACCACATCTAGTGATCCGTGGGTAACTTGGGAGCGAACGTCCACATCGGCCGAAAGGCGCCACGCAGATGCCAGGCGAGCGCAAGGAATACAGCCAGGTTGACCGCCGCGACTGCATAGGCCGTGTCGAGCATCGAATCAGTCAGGGTGATCATGAGGACAGCGGGCGCAAGGATCGCGAGACCGAGCGGGGCCGTTCGTAGCAGAAACAGCGCCGCGCCTCCTACGATGTAGGTTCCGACGAGGATCGGCATAACGAAGCCGGTCGCTGAGAGGGCCTGTTGGAATGCCGCCGAGCGTGGACTGATCGCGAGCTTGTGCGGCGGCACTAGACCGAGCAGTGTTAGCCCGAACAGTATGCCGATCAGCAGATAGTAGCCGCCGAATAGCCAGCGTAAGATTTTCCAGGCCATCGAACTAAAGCTTTTCAAAAAATTGCTCAGGCGCCCGTCGTCATCACCAATTGTATCGCGTACTCACCGCGGCATCCGCTTCACGCTCTGAGGCCAGTAGGGGGTTCCCAGGAGGGGCCCAGGAAGCCATTGCCTGCGAGCTCATTCGAGATCTCTCCATAGTCAACGAATTCCGAGCCGCTTGGCTGCCTCGAGCAATGAGGAGAGCACGCCATTTGCCGCCTCCTGGTGATTCAACACCACGCTCGTTGAGCCATGCGGCCGCCGCCCTAGGAATCCTCACGCGCCCCGTGTGAGCGCCGTCGCCCCCATCGGTGCTTCGGTTGACGGCGGTGTGCCTAAGCCAATAGCTGCCACTCGATGCCGATACAGCCGCGGAAAGTACTCTCCTGCCCGGAAAGCCTCACGAGGACCCGACGGATCGATTCCTGATTGCAGCCGCGAGGATAAAGGGACTCGTGCTCGCTACTCGAGACGAAGCCATCATCGAGTACGGCGATGCCGGGCACGTTCGTGTGTTGGATCTCTGAAGGCGGCCCATCGTTTCCCCGCGCACGCGCGAGCGGCCAGTCAGCCTTTGAATCCGGCCCGCAGGATAATATCGGTGGTCTGCTGAAAGTGTTCCGCCAGCAGGCGCACGGCCTTGTCGGCATTACGCTCGAAGGCGGAGTTCATCAGCTTGCGGTGCTCGTACTCGACGTTGCGCACTTCCGGCGTGGTCTCCTGCTCTGCGAGATTCCGGTAACGCTCCGATTTGTCGCAGAGCATGCGGCAGAGGCTCAGCAGCCATGGTGAACCGCAACCAGCCACCAGCGATTCGTGAAACTTCCTGTGTGCCGCGGCCCACGCGCTGTGTGTATCCGGGTCGATGGGCAGCGGAGCTCGCGAGAGACGGTGGAAGCTGCTGACGATGTTGACCTCCCACTCCACATCGCCCCGCTCGATCGACCTGCGCAGTGCAAGTCCCTCGATGTCCATCCGGGTGTTCGTGAGATCGATCAAGTCCTCGCGGGAGATGGAGGCGACCGCGAATCCGCGCTGATCCTCCGATTCGACCAGCCCATCGCTGACCAGCCGTGACAGGGCTTCCCGTATCGCCGTGGCGCCGATGCCGTAACGGTCGCTAAGTGATTGAATTTTGAGCCGCTCATCGGGGCGCAGATGGCCCACGAGGATATCGGAACGCAGCCGATCGAAGGCGAGCGTCGTCAGGCTCTTTTCCGCTCGGCGCAGACGCCGAGTCCATGCGGGGTTCTGGGGTCGAGGACATAGCGAGATTATGGGAGAAATCGGTCTTCCAGTCCAAATTGATATTTTTATCGATTAAAAGTGATAATATTGATAAACTCTAAATCGATCGACTTCAAATTAGAGGCAGATCATGGGTTTTGTGCGTGACTTGGCCTTTGTCCGGTATGTCGCTCCCGATCTGGATGAAATGGAATCATTCCTCACCGACTTCGGTCTGCATCGTGCTGTACGGACTGAGCGGACGCTCTTCATGCGCGCCTCCGGCACTGGCCCGTTCGTGCATGTAACGGAGCTCGGTCCTGAGCCCAAGACCGTCGGTTTCGGCCTGCTCGCCGTGGATGCCGCCGCGCTCGAGGGGGTGTCGAGGCGTTTCGGTGTGCCGATCGAGAAAGCGCTGGAGCCCGGCGGTGGAAGGCGGGTCCGGCTACTGGACCCCTCCGGGTTCATCGTTGATGTCGTTCATGGGCAAAGCGCAGCGGAGCCACTCCTCGTACGACCTTCCGTGCCCAACAACCCATACGTCGGCCGCGCACGTCACGGAAGTCCAGTCCGATTCCGACCTGCCCCATCAAACATCACACGTAGGGCATGTCGCGTTGCTCGTCCGCGATATGGCGGCTTCCGCCGAGTTCTACGGCAAGCTCGGACTGCGACCCTCTGATCATTACTTCGCGGGCGCGCCGGAGAACGTCATCGGCTCCTTCCTGGCGTGCGATCTCGGCCCCGAGTACACCGATCATCACACAATCGCGATCGTCTCTTCCCAGGGCGCTCCACCGCGTTTCGACCACAGCGCGTTCGAAGTGATCGACCTCGATGACCTCATGCAGGGCAATGCCTATCTCCACACGAGAGGGCGCAGGCACTCATGGGGGGTCGGCCGACACATCGAGGGAAGCCAGCTCTTCGACTACTGGCGTGATCCGTGGGGCCACAAGGTCGAACATTGGACCGACGGCGACCTCGTCAACGCAGCGACTCCGGTGGGGAGAGCACCGCTCGGCCCCGAAGCCCTCGCGCAATGGGGCCCCCCGCTCTCCCCCGAATTCCTGAACTGAGCCCTTAACGAGAGGTGTCAATGAAACTCGCCCGTTACACATTGGGTGATCGCACCACGATCGGAGTCATCGTTGGCGAGCGCGTCATCGAACTCGCGACCGTGTTACCCGAGCCACCGCGGTCTATCCCAGAGGTGCTCGCTGCAGGACATCCGCTGCTCGAGCGCATTACAGTGGCTTTACGTGATGCCGGTGCCGGTGTGCCGCTCGAGGAAGTCCGCCTGGAAGCGCCAATCCCCCGGCCGCAGAAGTACCTGGCCATCGGCATGAACTATCAGGATCATGCTGAAGAGGCTCAGCGCGCCGGAATCCCCATCCCGAAAACGCAGCTCTGGTTCAACAAGCAGGTGAGCTGCATCGTCGGCCCCTTCGACGACATCGAGAAGCCCAAGGCATCCGACCGGGTGGACTATGAGGCCGAGCTCGGAGTCGTCATCGGCAGGAAGTGTCGCCATGTCGCGGAAGCCGATGCGCTGTCCGTCGTCGGTGGATATTTCGTGGCCAATGACGTGAGCGCGCGTGACTGGCAGGCAGCTAGCCCGACATTCACGCTCGGGAAGAGCTTTGATACGCACGGCCCGATCGGACCCTGGGTCGTCACGACGGACGAGATACCGGATCCGCAGACACTGGACATGCGGCTGTACGTGAACGGCGAGCTTCGTCAGAAACAGAATACCGCGCTCATGATCTACTCTGTCGCCCAGCAGATCGCGCACCTTTCCACGGTGATGACGCTGCTGCCCGGCGACCTGCTGGCGACCGGAACCTGCTCCGGTGTCGGTATTGCGAGCGGCAGATTTCTGCAACCAGGCGATGTTGTGCGGGTGGAGATTGACCGGATAGGTCACATCGAAAACCGAATCGTAGCCGAGGACTGATCGCCGGACGTTAGCCCGCAAGGGGCAGCACGCCCGCTTCGTTGACACGCTGCACTGGGGGAGGCAAGACGATGGGGTCACTCAACACGTCCGCCAAGCGCGTCGCGTTTCGTGCGGTGTTACTCGGTCTGGGCCGGATGCTCACGAGCGCCGCTCGTAAGCGGCCGGCGTTCCGAGCCATGCTGCGCCGACACAGCGTGGTGGCGCAGATACAGTTGAAGGACGGCAGCATTGCGCGGCACTTCCTGATCCGCGAGGGCCGCCTCACTTCAGTAGCCGGGCTGCACTCTCGGCCGGACATCGCAATGGTGTTCAAGGACGTACACACCGCGCTGGCCATGATGCGGCCCGATCCCGACATGCTCGAGGTTGTGCACGCGGCGAAGAACTTCAAGGTGCAGGTGCTGGGACCAGACCACCTCGCAGTATGGTGGATGCAGCTGCTGAACTTTCTCCAGAAATCGCGGCTCAGCTTCGGCACGCCGATGGCGGATGGCACGACCCGCTATACCAACCTGACCAACGGGGGCCCGCTGTTCGTGTACGTCAAGGACGGGCGCATCGTGCGAACGATCCCGATTTCCTTCGACGGCAAGGACGCGGGAAGTTGGACGATTGTCGCGCGCGGCCGGCGGTTCACGCCAAAGCGGCAGGCGACGGTGGCTCCCCACGCGCTGGCCACTAAATCGACAGTGTATTCCGACAAGCGGCTCCTATATCCGATGAAGCGAGTCGACTTCGATCCGCATGGCGAGCGCAACCCACACATGCGCGGCATATCCGGGTACGAGCGCATCTCCTGGGAGGAAGCTCTGGACATCGTCGCCGCAGAGATCCAGCGCCAGAAGAAGCTCCACGGCGCAGGCTCGATCTGCATTCCGATGTCCTCGCATCATCAGTGGGGCAATGTCGGCTACTACCTCAGTGCGCTGATGCGTTTCGGCAACCTCATCGGCTTCACGCGCATGGCCGCCAATCCGGACAGCTGGGAAGGTTGGTATTGGGGCGCGATGCATCACTGGGGACACAGTCAGCGCATCGGGGTAGCCGGGAACTACGGCACGATCGAGGACTGCCTGCAGAACGCCGAGCAGATCGTATTCTGGTCGTGTGACCCCGAGAGTACCAACAGCGGCTACGCCGGCATGGAGAGCACGCAACGTCGCCTGTGGTCCAAGGAGCTGGGCATGCAATTCATCCATATCGATCCTCACTACAATCCAACTGCGCAGCTGCTCGGAGGCCGATGGATTCCAATCCGTCCGGGCACCGACGGCGCGCTGGCGATTGCCATCATGTACGTTTGGATCACCGAAGGACTGTATGACGCCGAGTACGTCGCCACACGGACAACCGGGTTCGAGGAGTGGCGCGACTACGTGCTCGGAAAGACAGATGGTGTCCCCAAGACGCCAGAGTGGCAGCAGCCGGAAACGGGCGTGCCAGCACGAGACGTACGCGCCCTCGCCCGCGTTTGGGCGCGCATGAAGACCTATCTCTCCGTCGGCGCCTCAGGCACCGGCTTTGGCGGCGCAGGCCGCGGTGCAAATGGCGCACAGTGGGCGCGGTGCATGGTCATGCTGATGGCAATGCGCGGCCTCGGCAAGCCTGGCATCAACATGGGCGGACTCATGGCCGGCGCGCCAGTCGACCACGAATTCTATTTCCCTGGGTATGCAGACGGAGGCATCTCTGGCGAGCTGCAGTGGAACGGGAACGCGGTCAACAACTACCAGCGGATGCCCCACGTGTTGACCGTGAACCCGGTGCGCCAACTCGTGCCTCGGCAGCAGCTACCGGATGCCATTGTTCGGGGGAAAGCCACGGGCTATCTGTGGGATGGCCTGGCGCCGGAAATTCAGTTTGCGCCGTACCAGTATCCGATGCCGGGCTATTCGCGGATCCACATGCTCTACAAGTATGGGGGGTCCTGGTTCAGCACACTCACCGAATCGCATCGCATGGTGCAGGCCTACCGCCACGAGAGCATCGAGTTCGTCGTAAACCAGAGTATCTGGAACGAGGGCGAGGTGCAGTTTGCGGACGTGATCCTGCCCGCCTGCACGAATCTGGAGCGCTGGGACATCGGGGAGTGGTGCTCGGGCGGAGGATACCTCCAGCACGGCTTCAACTGCGTGAATCACAGGGTGATCGTTCTGCAACACCAGTGCATCGAGCCACGCGGGGAATCGAAATCCGATTACCGTATCTTCAGCGAAATCCTGCAACGGCTCGGGCTCGGCGCGCTCTTCACCGAGGGTTGCAGCGAACTGGACTGGGTGAAGCGGGTGTTTGATTCCTCGGACCTGCCAAAGCACGTATCGTGGGAGGAATTCTGCCGCAAGGGGTACTTCGTCGTGCCCCCGGAGGCCGAGAAGCTGCGACCGCCAGTGAATTTCCGCTGGTTCGCAGAAGGACGCTCCAAGGACATCGCGGAACCGCAGCCACTGCCATCACAATGGGCGGAGGAATTCGGCAAGGGCCTGCAGACCCCGAGCGGCAAGCTCGAATTCATTCCGCTCAATCTGCAACGATTCGATCCTGACAATCCGGAACGACCGGTGCTGAACCGCTATCAACCTTCGTGGGAAGGGCCAGCGACCGCCGGCCTCGCGGAGCAGTATCCGATGCAGTTGATTGCGGTCCCTCCCGCTACAGTTTTCACACACACGCGGACGGGAAAAAGAGTACCGTCAATGACATCGAGGACCATCGGTTCCCGGTCGGCGGCCACTACTTCTATCTTTTACGTATCAACGATCTC